>CAXKVI010000003.1:31123131-31147747 GCA_964058755.1 Campiglossa producta | reverse complement strand
CTAGGAAACTTGCAGTTTCGACAGGGTTGGACCAGAGGGAGATGGGTGTTAGAAGAGTGGGCTCCGAAGAGCAGGTAAATAAATGGTTGGTATTATGGGGTGACGAGCCGCATGCCGGACATTCATTCGGCACGTCAGGGTCTAGTCTGGATAAGTAGGAGTTTAACCTGCTACAGTATCCAGAGCGTAATTGAGCCAGAGTGACCCTTGCCTCTCGAGGAAGATGACGTTCCTCAGCCGCAACGCGAGGTGGTTTGGCGTGCAAAACGGCGTTCAGTGGACAAAGCGAGACATAGGACGCAACGGACGTGTCATGGATGTGCTTCAGGGCCTGCGTATGCACCTTTGGATCAAACGGCGAAAGTGTGAGGTGCCGGATCTCATCAAAATGCTCACGTAGATGCGCCCTTACGGTCCAAGGAGGTGGCTCATACTCAAGCAGTAGTCTGTTGGGATGTAAATGATGTTCTGGAGACATGAGGACGCATCCCGTGGCGGTTCTGAGTGCGGTGTTTTGGCAGGCCTGCAGTCTTTTCCAATGAACCTCAGCAAGCCCAGGCGACCATATCGGCGACGCGTAATTCAGGATCGGCCGACCAATTGCTTTATAGGTTGCCAGCAACGTTTCTTTGTCTTTACCCCAAGTGGTGCCGGCTCGCGACTTGAGAATTTTGTTGCGGCTTTGTAGCTTAGAGACAATTGCGGTTGAATGAGCAGCGAATTTGTGCATGGGGTCGAAAGTTACCCCTAAGATTTTGGGGTGGGAGACAGTAGGTAATTTTTGGTCGCCTACGTAGATTTCTAACTCCATGCCAACTTGCGCCGTCCAAGTCGTGAATAGTGTCGCCGAGGACTTCGTTGGCGACAATGTCAGGTTCCGAGCAGTGAAAAACTCAACAAGAGAGGGGAGATAACCATTAATCCTGGAGCACAGCTCATCAACGGAAGTGCCAGATGCTAGGATCGTACAATCGTCTGCGTAAGAAACAATCGAGACTCCATCTGGTGGGGAAGGAAGCCTCGAAATATAAAGATTAAACAAAAGCGGGGAAAGGACACCACCCTGTGGTACCCCTTGTTTAATCTTTCTCGGTTTTGATTTTTTGTTTCTGAAAACTACAGACGATTGACGACCACTCAGATAGTTGGCGGACCAACGCTTAAGACAGGGGGGGAGCGATGAATCTTCCAAATCGGATACCAGTTGTCCATGATTTACTGTGTCAAAAGCTTGAGACAGGTCAAGAGCAACTAGAACCGTCCTGTGATGAGGGTTGAGTCCGTCAGTTATCTGAGTGTTAATGGCATTTAGAGCAGATGTTGTGCTCCGTATTTTTCTAAAGCCATGTTGGTGCTCGGCTAACCTCAACTTTAATGTGTAAAGAGGAAGTAATACCGCCTCCAATGTCTTCACTACTGGCGAGAGGAGCGATATCGGACGAAAAGACTCACCTACGTTAGCTGGCTTGCCAGGCTTTAGTAGTGGGACCACGACTGCCTGCTTCCATTTTTCAGGTATGACAGAAGTGGCCAGGGACAAATTGAAGACGGTAGTGAGGTATTTTACTCCCTCTTCGCCGATGTGTTTTAAATGCACCATGGCTATGTCGTTGTTGTTGTTGTTGTTGTTAACAATGCATTGCCCTGTCTAGAGTGTGTGATCATTCCGAAGATCTTCATCAAGCTCTTCTAAGGGGAGTCCAAGGAAATGTGCAGTTTCAACAGGGTTTGTCCAGAGGGACAGAGGGGTTAGAAGAGTAGGTTCAGATGAACAATTGAAGAGATGTAGAGTATCATGGGGGGTCCTACCACATGCAGGGCATGTATTTAAGATTGTATCATTAAGTCTGGATAAGTAGGAGTTTAACCTTACACTATATCCAGACCTAAGCTGTGCCAAGGTCACTCTTGTCTCCCTTGGTAAGGTGCGTTCTTCTTCAGCAATATCCGGTGGAGGACTGTTCAGAACGGGATTCACAGGTAGAGATCCGACAAAAGTGTCTACCGACTCGGTGTGGATGTCGGTTAGAGCCCGCTTATGATTCTGCAGATCAAACGGCAAGGTAATATGATGCCGGATCTCATCATAGTGCTTACGGAGATGTCTCCTTATGTCTCTCGGGGGCGGATCTATGTCCAAAAGATGACGGTTTGGATGTGCTGGCTTGTGGCAGTTCAGAAGGAATTGCCTGCTCAGCATTTCCGCATGCTCTTTTACATTGAGCAGTTTTGCCTCCTGATGGAGGTGAGACTCGGAAGACATGAGGAGACATCCCGTAGCAGTTCTGATGGCAGTATTTTGGCAGACTTGTAACTTCGTCCAGTTGGTGTTATGTACATTAGGCGACCATATGGGCGCAGCATAGTCAAAGACTGGTCGGCCAATGGCCTTATATGTAGTCAGCAACGTTTCTTTGTCTTTTCCCCAAGTACTGCCGGCAAGTGACTTGAGGATCTTGTTGCGACCACGTACCTTTGAGACCATTGCAGACACATGACCAGCAAATGAGAAAGTATTATCCTGCGTCATCCCTAATAACTTTGGGTGGCTGACAGTTGGTAGCTTAGTGCCATCAACGAAAATGTCTAATTCATTTCTCACCTGGTGCGTCCATGTCGTAAAAAGCGTCGCCGTTGATTTTGTCGGAGATATTGTCAGATCTCGATCAGTGAAAAACCTGGAAAGGTCGCAGAGGTAACCATTGATTCTCGTACAGAGTTCATCAGTATAGGGGCCCTTCCCCGTCGCCATTATTGTACAGTCGTCGGCATATGAAACGACGGAGACGCCCTCTGGTGGTGGGGGCATCTTCGATAGATAGAAATTAAACAGTGTCGGGGATAGGACACCACCCTGTGGCACCCCCTGTCTAATACGTCTAGGTTTTGATTTTGCGTTTCTAAAGTTAACCGACGCCTGCCGTCCACTCAAATAATTAGCGGTCCATCTCTTTAAACCATCAGGTGTCTGTGTCTCAAACAGATCTTGTATGAGAGTGGCATGGTTGACTGTGTCAAAAGCTTTCGACAGATCAAGTGCCACTAACACAGTCCTGTGATTTGGTTGGCTTTGATTTAGGCCGCTATTTATTTGAGTTGTAATGGCATTGAGTGCGGTGGTGGTGCTGTGCAGCTTACGGAAGCCATGTTGATGACTAGCCAGGTGCAGATTTGCAGTATAATACCGGAGCAAAATGGACTCTAGCGTCTTCACTACCGGTGACAAAAGTGATATAGGACGATATGAATCGCCTATGTTTGCCGGTTTTCTAGGTTTTAGTAATGGAACCACTCTCGCCTTTTTCCATATTTCAGGAATGACGAAAGTGTTCAGTGAAAGACTGAATAGAGCCGCTAAGTATTTGTGTCCCTCCTGGCCTAGATGTTTCAGCATCTTCATGGCAATGCCGTCGGGCCCGATGGATTTTGAGGGCTTAGCCTGTCTGATGGCTTCCTTGACCTCTGAGGCAGTGATGACAATGGGCGTATTTTGGTTTTTATATTTACGCGCCTGTCGCATGGTTCTACGTTTAGCTCTATCGGGCGGGGAATGTAGTACAAATTGTCTACAGAAGGCGTTCGCACATCCCCTAGGGTCCTTCTTCACCCTATCACCGAAAGTAATATCTACTTTATCCTTGTGTTGTGTTGGATTAGATAGAGCTTTGACCGTAGTCCATAATTTGCCAACACCATCAGAGAGGTTGCATTGCTCTAGGTGTTGTTTCCATTTGGCCAGTTTATGTTTATCGACCAACCTACGAATTTCCGCGTTGAGATCCTTTATACGGGGGTCTGCGGGATTGAGACTTCGCACTTCATCTCTTTCTCTAGCCATGGCCGCTGCCTCCGCGGGGAAATTTGGTCTTATTTGAGATATTCGTCCCGCAGGAATGAAGCGTTTAGAGGCCGAGTCAATGATGTTGCGGAAGTCTCGTTCGCCTTTGCGTACGTCCGTAGGAATGGATAGAGCAGCCAAGGATTCGATGGTAATGACTATTGGGAGATGGTCAGACGCCAACGTGAGTATGGGTCGCCAATTGGTGTTGTTCAATAGTCCTGCACTTACGATAGAAATATCTGGCGAACTATAGCAGTTACCCGATACTCTCGTTGGGGCGTCTCCGTTCAATGTACAGAAAGCCGTATCATCTATTTGTTCTGCAAGTACATGCCCCCTACTGTCTGCTGGCAAGTTTGAGTGCCACATGTCGTGGTGCGCATTGAAGTCGCCCAGGATCACGCGGTTATCTCCTCGTAATAGCAGGCTAATGTCGGGGTGATAGCCGGTGGGGCAACTTGAGACAGGGGGTATGTAGATATTAATGATTTGCAGATCGACATCTCCTGTACGGATAGTAATACCTTGGCTTTCTAAGATATCATCCGTTCATTCGATGTCGGTATCAAATAGATGATACTGTACAGAGTTGTGCGTTATGAATGCTAGACCACCTCCCAGACCTCCTGTTACTCTATGACGGTCTTTCCGGTGGATGTTATATCCGCCATAGGTAATGAGGTCCGACCTAGGACTGAGCTTGTTTTCTTGGACTGCGGCAAGTTTTATGTCATATTGCGTCATCAAATTAGTTATCTCTGCGATCTTACCAGTTAATCCGTTACAGTTGTGCTGTAAGATTTGGAAGTGCGCCGGTGGGGTCGTTGTCGAGTTATCCATAGGCGTAAGAGACGGATGTGTTCGCCCAGGTGTTGGTAGGCTAAGACCAAGGCTGTGCCTCAGCCTAGTTAGCTGTGGACCCGGTGTAACCGGGTTGGCTGGCGTCGTAGGTTGAGGTGTGTTACAGCATGGTGCGATGAACGCATCCGTCCAGAGGTTCCTGTTAGCGAGCCCAGAGCATAAATGTACGTGGCATTGGCCTAAGCAGTTATTGCATTTGACCGATGACGCGAGCGTGTATAATCTTTGCCGACAAACAGTACACGTAGAGACAGGTGCGAGAAGATGTTGATCCTGACTCACGTGAGAAATTAAACGGGAGGGGGGGTGTTTAATAGAAACAGAGAGAGACTGGTGCTCGGAGTTGCTCATGTCTAAACTGCTCCTGTGGGAGCAAGAGTGTTGAGCTGCTGCGCGTGATGTTGACGCCATAAGACACGAGCAACAGTCTGGAGTTTGTGTGGCGGGTATAGCAGAAGTGCTGCTAGTCGTTAAGACATTATTATTATTACTATTAGTATTGCTACTAGAAAGTGGCGGTAGGGGTGCGCTTGAACGCCCGAGGGCGCAAACAACAAGGGGCCACGAAAGTACTAAAGAAAGTACGGGGTCTGTGGGTGTCAAGGTTAAGACCTGAACATCCAGATTTATGGAGCCATCTCTTACACGAGAAGCATTGCACAGAATGCGACCGTTTAACATATATCTTTTTGCAACAGACACTGCATATCCATTCTTTTGGTCCGGGGTTCGGCTCAACGCCCGCCCGTAACAATAGAATATCTTGCAGCCCTGCTGCAAGGGAGGAGGATGATAGTTTCGGAATGGGACAAAACATACTAAACAGGGTTACATTGAAAGTGACAGTCCTTGGCCGAGGTAAAACCCCGGGTGGTTCCACTGCGCAGAGATCCATGGCGATGTCCTGGGTTTTCTGCTCTGAGAAGTGACTGTACATAGGGAACCATGTCGTCAGGGCCCATGGCTTTAGAGTTTTTGGCTTTCCTGATGGCCTCTCGAACCTCTGTCGCGATGATGGAAACGGGGGCATTGTTTTTGTGTTTATGCGCACGCCTGAAGATCCTACGTCTGTCCCTGTCCTGTGCAGGGTGTGGTACAAACTGTCGGCAAAAGGCCGTTGCACTCTTCTTCGGGTCACTAAACGTCTTATCACCAAAGGTGATGTCTACGTTTCTTGGTGGGCCCGTCGAATTTGACAGGGATTTGACTGTGGACCATAATTTTCCAACACCGGTAGAGAGGTTACAAGACCTCAGATGCTCCTCCCATTTGGCATGTTTGTGTTCATCTACCAGGCGTCTGATTTCCGCGTTGAGACCACTGATCTGTGGGTCTGCGGGATCGATGCTACGTATAAGGTCACGTTCATTGGCCAGGGCTGCAGCTTCAGTTGGGAAGTTTGGCCGTATATTTTGTATTCTCCCAGCTGGTATGAAAAGGGCTGCAGCTCTATTTATGACCTTACGTATTTCCTTTTCACCTTGGCGTACGTCAGTCGGTATGGGAAGAGCACCAAAGGAGCTCTCAGTAAACTTAGTAAAGCCAACCCAGTCAGCCCTCCTGAAGTTTACGTAGGATCTCTTCTCAGAGGTGATGAAACCCGGGGCACGATCAACGGACAGGACGATTGGCAGGTGATCTGATGCCAAAGCCACCATTGGACACCAGTTTATGCAGTTTATTAGACCCGGACTAACAATTGTTATGTCCGTGGAGCTACTGCAATTTACTGCCATCCTCGTGGGGGCGTCCGTGTTCACCGCGCAGAATGTGGAAGCGTCAATTTGCTCGGCTATTTCCCGTCCTCTGCCGTCAGCAGAATGGCGTGAATGCCACATGTCGTGGTGTGCATTAAAATCGCCCATAATGACACGGTTATCGCCCCGTAGGAAATCGCTTAAATCAGGGCGATAACATCTGGGACAACAGGTGACGGGAGGTATGTAGATGTTTATCAGCTCGAGATCAACACCTCCAGCTGAAACGACAATACCCTGTCGCTCTAGGGGTATGTCCTCTTGGTCGGTGTTGAATGCAAATTCCCTATACCGCACAGTTTGGTGGATGATGAACGCAAGACCACCCCCACCGTCCGTACGATCATGCCGGAGAATGTGGTAGCCACCACTCGCTCTGAGATCCGAGTGGGTGCCAAGTTTAGTCTCCTGGATTGCAGCAATTTTGATGGAGTTTTGCTGCATAAACTTGGTGATCTCCACAATCTTGCCAGTTATACCGTTGCAGTTTAATTGCATTATTTTGAAATGCGGGGGAGAGGCAATGGTCACTCTGGGAGTCAGGGACTGATGCGTTCGCCGTGGAGGTAATATGCTAGTCCGTGATCGTCGTCGCAGTCCTGAAGGCGACAAATTCCGCTCGTTGGGAGACGAGGTAGAATTTGTCGGCAATGTGGGCTGCACAGCTCGACAACACGGCGCAACATACGCATCAGTCCATAAATTTCTGTTTGCGAGCCCTGAGCATATGCGCAGGTGACATTGGCCAAGGCAGGTATTGCACTTGACCGATGGCACTCTGGACGCATATATTCTGTGCCGACAAACAGTGCACATAGTGTGAGGGACCAGGAGCTGATGGCCTTGATTCACATTTGTGCCGGTACCGGAAGAAGAGGAGGGGAGGGGAATATTTTGGGGCGGGGGTTGTAGCTCAGCAGTGCTCACTACATCTGTAGATGTGCTACGTAGGAAGTAGCTGTGAGCTGCTGTATAAGGTGTTGGCGCACTAGGGCGCGAGCTACAACTGGGAACACACAATGCTTGCTGAGCAATATATGTATTGCGAGGGGGAGGCGATAGTGCTACGCCGGAGCGTCGCGAGCCACGAGACGTTCTAGGACGTGAACAGCAAGGCGCCACGAAGGTTTTAAAGAAACTAAGAGGCCGGTGTGTTTTTGGATCTAGTCCGGAGCAACTAGACTTGTGAAGCCAACCTTTACAAGATGTGCATTGCACTGAATGCGTAATTTTTCTTCCGGCACACACAGCAGAACCATTCTGTTGGACCAGGGTTTAGCTCAATGCCAGACCGGAACAAGAGAATAAGGAGCAGCCCTGCTGCAAGGGACTGCTCCAAGGATGACAAATTTAGGGGGAGGAATCGTGACACGTTAGACAGGGTCACTTCGGGTGTACTGCTCTTGGCCAGGCTGTAATATGATTGATGAGCTGTGCTCTAAAATAAATGGTTATCTCCCCTCTCTAGTCGAGTTCTTCACTGCCCGAACCTTGACATTGTCGCCAACAAAGTCTTCGGCGACCTTATTCACGACGTGGACAGCGCAGGTTGGCATGGAATTAGAAATTTATGTAGGTGATCATAAAATACCTACTGTCGCTCACTCAAAAATCTTAGGAGTGACTTTTCACACCATGCACACTTTCGCTGCCCATTCAGCTGCAATTGTCTCAAAATTACAGAGCGCAACAAAATCCTCAAGTCACTAGCCGGCAGTACTTGGGGTAAAGACAAAGAAACGTTGTTGGTAACGTACAAGGCAATTGGTCGGCCGATCCTGAACTATGCGTCGCCGATATGGTCGCCGGGGCTTGCAGACGTTCACTGGAATCAGCTTCAGGCCTGTCAAAACACCGCGCTCAGAACCGCTACGGGGTGCGTCCTTATGTCACCTATATCTCATATACACAATGAGGTGGAAATGCTTCCAGTTAGGGAGCATAATGAAATGCTAAACAAGCAGTACCTACTGAATTGCTGTAAACCACAGCATCCCGGTAGACAACTGCTTGAACTCATTCCGCCTCCTAGGACCATAAGGTCGCACTACGTAAACATTTTGATGAGATCCGTCACTATATAACAACGCCGTTTGATCTACAGGTGCACAAACAGGCTTTGGGGCATATCCATACAACGTCTGTTGGCCTTTACTCTGCGCTCTGTCCGCTAAACAATGTCTTACATGCCGCAACACCTGGCATTTCTGAAGAGGAGCGTCATCTTCCTCGAGAGACAAGGGTCACTCTGGCTCAATTACGCTCTGGATATTGTAGTAGGTTAAACTCCTACATATCTAGACTGAACCCTGATGTGCCGAATGTATGTCCGGCATGCGGCTCGTCCCCCCACAATACCAATCACTTATTTTCTTGCTCATTTGAGCCCACTCTTCTAACACCCATCTCTCTTTGGTCCGACCCTATTGAAACTGCTAGTATCCTTGGACTCCCGTTAGAAGATATTGATGACAATTAGGTTAAGGAAAAATACGCGTTGGGCAGGACTACACCTCGTTACAACAACAACATCTATTCTGACACCCTATGGTCGCCTAACCTGCATAACACCAACTGGACGAAGTTACACGTCTGCCAAAATACCGCAATCAGAACTGCTACGGGATGTCCTCTCATGTCTCCAGAGTCTGACCTCCATCAAGAGGCAAAACTGCTCAATGTAAGAGAGCACGCGGAAATGCTTAGCAGGCCATTCCTTCAGAACTGCCACAAGCCATGGCATCCAAACCGTCATCTTTTGGACACAGTTCCGCCTCCGAGAGACATGAGGAAACATCTCCGTAAGAATTATGACGAAATCCGGCATCATATTACCTAGCCGTTTGATCTGCGGAATCATAAGCGGGCTCTAACCGACATCCACACCGAGTCGGTTGATACTTTTGTCAGATCTCGACCTGTGAACCCCGTTCTAAACAGTCTTCCACTCGATATTGCTGCAGAAGAACGCACCTTACCAATGGAGGCAAGAGTCACCATGGCACAGCTTCGGTCTGGATACAGTGTGAGGTTAAACTCTTACTTATCCAGGTAAATGATACAATGTGGTCGGATCCCCCATATCTATTCAACTGCCCAGTTGAACCTACTCTTCTAACCCATCTGTCCCTCTGGTCCAACCCTGTTGAAACTGCGCGTTTCCTTGGACTCCCGTTGTTGTTGTTGTTGTAGCGAGGTGTAGCCCTGCCTCAATGTCAGCCAGGGTCACCCCGAGTGTATTGCTCTTGCCCGGGTCGATATAAGAAAACGGCCCGGGTCGTTAGGGGCACGATGCGTACAGCACAAGTACTGGCACCGTTCTCATAGAACCGGCAATACAAGAAACTTACCGTGTAGGCCATGTAGGTCATTTAGCGGTACCCAGGGTGCACCAACGGGGAGGCGACCTACTCTTATGAAGTCACGTTCGTTGGCCAAGGCTGCAGGCTCAGCTGGGAAGTAAGGCCTTATGTCTTTTTTTCTACCAGCTGGTATAAAGCGGGCTGCAGCCTTTTTTATGACCTCACGGATTTTACGCTCACCTACGCGTACATCAGTCGGAAAGGGAACAGCACCAAAGGAGTCCTCTGCCATCTGCAGAAAGGCGCGAGTGCCACATATCATGGTGGGCATTAAAATCGCTCATAATGATACAGTTATCGCCACAAAGAAACGCACTAAGGTCTGGGTCAGCAGGTGAGCGTTCCCGTATTGCACATTACCTTTCGTACCGAAACGACCCGGGTTGTTTTTTCATCGACCCGGCCAAGAGCAATACACCCCGAAGTGACCCTGTCTAATGCGTAACGTAGGGGTGTAAAAGTAGGTCGCC
This sequence comes from Campiglossa producta, assembly GCA_964058755.1. NCBI lineage: Eukaryota > Metazoa > Arthropoda > Insecta > Diptera > Tephritidae > Campiglossa > Campiglossa producta. The sequence goes on along the minus strand of CAXKVI010000003.1, from coordinate 31,137,456 downwards.
TCCCAGTTGGTGCACCCTGGGTAACGCTAAATGACCTACATAGCCTACACGGCTAGTTTCTTGTATTGCCGGTTCTACGAGAACGGTACCAGTACTTGTGCTGTACCCATCGTGCCGAAACGACCCGGGCCGTTTTCTTATATCGACCCGACCAAGAGCAATACACTCGGGGTGACCCCGTCTGACATTTAAGCAGGGCTACACCTCGCTACAACAACAACAACAACGCGTCACGTTTCCCCCTCTCCCCTAAATTAGTCATCCCTGGAACAGCCCCTACCAGCAGGGCTGCTCCTTAGTTTTTTTATAATTTTTGTAATCGTAATCAATTAGTAATTGCCTTTTCTTGAAGCAATTCAACATATTTCAAAACATCAAGTCTTTTGGTACCTTTCCCAAAATTTTCCGACGTGGTTTTCGAGTTGACGTGTAAAGTACACAATTACCAAACGTATAAAGTGGTGATGGCCGTTTTTGAAAATAGACGATTCATATATATGTATGTATATGTTTTAAAAAAAATAAAAAAACCTGTGCAATTGTGCAACGATATGGTTAAATGAAGATTCCTTTTTGTTTTGATAACTTACCTTACACGCATTCGTGCTTTCAGATTTTAGGCAGTAATTTACTGGGGCCAACCCGGGCAAGTAAAAGGAGTAAACGTATCTTATATTTAATAGGAGAAACAAAGAAACGAAACGTCTACAATTTGGATCCATATATATCATGATAACCCGGAAAAATAACTATGCGATTAAAACGAAATATTTTTTCGTTGAATTAGGAATGCGCGATATCAAATCGATACTCAAAATATTGGTGGCGAATGCTCTAAACCCTACTAGACGGCACTAATAGTACATTTACACCGCACCAAATTTGGCGAAAAATTGCAGGGTGTGTCAAATTTAGGGGAGTTCCAGGGAAGGTGTAGCCAAATGCAAATTTGTCAGTGTAAACAGTGTCGAACTGTACATGAATTCCAGTTTTCGCTAATGCTTAAAGCGGGCTACTCACCTGCCAAGAAATGTCATATAAAAAAACGCTCAAGAAATGGTCAAGAACTGTTTTCACACGTCAAATTTTCTTGAGCCAATACTCAGTTCATAAGAAAAAATAAAGCACTTTTCGATAGTTGGCAACACCGGTTTACCTCAAGAAATAAATAAGCTCGTATATATTTCTTGAGGTAAACGTGCAGATTTACGGAAAAGGTGAGTACATGTCTCGCTAAACATATTTTGTACATTTTTATAAGAGTAATTTGCAAAAAAATGGAAAATTTGGTAAACGTCAAAATTTCTTGACCAGGCACAAGAAATATATGCTCGTTTTTTTCTTGAGGCATTTCTTGGCAGGTGAGTATCCCGCTTAAAGCTACGTTTACACTGCACCAAATGCGTCACTTTTGGCCAAGTTTTTTCGAGACCGTTCATCCGCAGATTGAATTTGATCACCAAATTAGATCAAATTAAATTAAATTAATCTAATTTGGCAAACAAATTCATTCTGCGGACAAACATTCTCGAAATAACTTCGCCCAAATGCGACGCATGCTTAAGCAAATGAACTCTCAGAATTTTAGGAGATGACGCTTATTTGCGATTCTGATCCACAAGCCGCCTAGCTATGATAATAATGCGTTATCTGTACATGAATTCCAGTTTTCGCTAATGCTTAATTTCCATCTCCTTAAAGCGGGCTACCCACCTGCCAAGAAATGCCTCAAGAAAAAAACGAGCATATATTTCTTATACCTGGTCAAGAAATTTTGACGTTTATGGCATTTTCCATTTTATTGCAGATTATTAATATAAAAATGTATAAAACATGTGCAGCGAAGTATATACTCATCTTTGCCGTGAATCTACACGTTTACCTCAAGAAATATATACGAGCATATTTATTTCTTGAGGTAAACGGCGTTGCCAACCATCGAAAATTGTAGTATTTTTTCTTATGAGCTGAGTATTGGCTCAAGAAAATTTGACGTGTGAAAACAGTTCTTGACCATTTCTTGAGCGTTTTTTTATATGGCGTTTGACATTTCTTGGCAGGTGAGTAGCCCGCTTAAATCTCTAAATTAATTTTGCCAACTTTTAGCAACTTTTGCGATTCCAGTGAAAGAAAATCGCTATAAATCTCCATCTTTGCTTCATTTTTTGGCATATTTAAGCGATTAACGCAAAATGAATCAGATAACGTAGATCAGCTGTTTTTGACAGCTACTAAGCTAAATTTGCGATTCTGCAATTTTAGCCATCTCGTAAAATCTCCAATTTTCTCCAAATGCTGGCAAATTTTGGCGACGAAAAAAAGTTGTTGCTAAAACGCAAAAAAAATAGGAAAAAGGGTAGAATTATGTTGTTTTAGGCCCCAAAATTACTCAAAAACAATAAATATGTGTAATTTATAAGAAAAATTGATATTTAATTATGTATTTGCCCATAATTTTGGAAATTGTATTTTTTTATATCCTACTAAACTGCAAAAAACACGTGGGAAAAAGTCGGGGGAGAAATCAAAAGTCGAGTTTCAGTCCTAGAAATCATAATCCGGTGTCACAAAAGTAATATTATTTATCATTTAAAAGTTATAACTAAAAAACATTATTTGTTTCCGTATAACAATTTTATAGAGAAAAACTCAATAAATAATTAAATTAAGGTGTATATAACAATTTAAAATCTGTTCTTAACCGGCTTTAATAAACAAACACAAATCTTTTTACCGAAAATGGAATTTATTTTGTAATTAAAAAAGTAGAGTAACGCTGAAAAGTAAGGGATTAGTAGCTAGTAACTTCGGGCGTTTCAGTTTACTCCTGGCTTTTTCTGAGTTGTAAAGGATCACACCTAAATTGACATCTTGCAGTGATGCCTGGCCAAAATTTGCCAGCTTTTGGAGAAAATTGGAGATTTTACGAGATGGCTAAAATTGCAGAATCGCAAATTTAGCTTAGTAGCTGTCAAAAACAGCTGATCTAAGTTATCTGATTCATTTTGCGTTAATCGCTTAAATATGCCAAAAAATTAAGAAAAGATGGAGATTTATAGCGGTATTCTTTCACTGGAATCGCAAAAGTTGCTAAAATTTGGCAAAATGAGATTTTAGGAGATGGAAATTAAGCATTAGCGAAAACTGGAATTCATTTTATAGGCTTAATAATACATTTACACTTAGAATGTTTGTCCGCAGAATGAATTTGTTTGGCAAATTAGGCGAATTTAATTTAATTTTCCTAATTTGGTGATCTATTTCAATCTGCGAATGAACGGTCTCGAAAAAACTTGACCAAAATTGACGCATTTGGTGCAGTGTAAATGTAGCTTAAGCACTCTAAATTCATTTCGGTGGCTTTGTGTTCTGGTAGAAGATTTTTGCAAGGAAGGTGAACCAAATGCAGATTTTCCAGTGTAAACAGGTTCGAAATGACTCATTCAAATTCGCCAAATTTGGTACAGTATAAATGTACTTTAGGACTGTTTTCTGTTAGCGAGTCCGCACACGGAGCGAATCGTCATAGACGCGTATTAGACGCTACATTCGATATTTGTACGCTTTGTTGCTGAACACATATATTTAAATGAAGAGACGCACACGAATCGTCAGCTCACTTTCAATGTAACCCTGTTTAGTATGTTTTGTCCCATTCCGAAACTATCATCCTCCCCCCTTGCAGCAGGGCTGCAAGATATTCTATTGTTACGGGCGGGCGTTGAGCCGAACCCCGGACCAAAAGAATGGATATGCAGTGTCTGTTGCAAAAAGATATATATTAAACGGTCGCATTCTGTGCAATGCTTCTCGTGTAAGAGATGGCTCCATAAATCTGGATGTTCAGGGCTTAACCTTAACATCCACAGACCCCGTACTTTCTTTAGTACTTTCGTGGCCCCTTGTTGTTTGCGCCCTCGGGCGTCCCGCGGTAAGCGCCGTACAAGCGCACCCCTACCGCCACTTTCTAGTAGCAATACTAATAATAATAATAATGTCTTAACGACTAGCAGCACTTCTGCTATACCCGTCACACAAACTCCAGGCTGTTGCTCGTGCCTTATGGCATCAACATCACGCGCAGCAGCTCAACACTCTCGCTCCCACTGGAGCAGTCTCTCTCTGTTTCTACATCACACCCCCCTCCCGTTTAAATTCTCACGTGAGTCAGGATCAACATCTTCTCGCACCTGTCTCTACGTGTACTGTTTGTCGGCAATGATTTTACACGTTCGCGTCATCGGTCAAATGCAATAACTGCTTAGGCCAATGCCACGTACATCTATGCTCTGGGCTCGCTAACAGGAACCTCTGGACGGATGCGTTCATCGCACCATGCTGTAACACACCTCAACCTACGACGCCAGCCAACCCGGTTACACCAGGTCCACAGCTAACTAGGCTGAGGCACAGCCTTGGTCTTAGCCTACCAACACCTGGGCGAACACATCCGTCTCTCACGCCTATGGTTAACTCGACATCGACCCCACTGGCGCACTTCCAAATCTTACAGCACAACTGTAACGGATTAACTGGTAAGATCGCAGAGATTACTAATTTGATGACGCAATATGACATAAAACTTGCCGCAGTCCAAGAAACCAAGCTCAGTCCTAGGTCGGACCTCATTACCTATGGCGGATATAACAACCACCGGAAAGACCGTCATAGAGTAACAGGAGGTCTGGGAGGTGGTCTAGCGTTCATAACGCACAACTCTGTACAGTATCATCTATTTGATACCGACATCGAAGGAACGGATGATATCTTAGAAAGCCAAGGTATTACCATCCGTACAGGAGATGTCGATAAGCAAATCATTAACATCTACATACCCCCTGTCTCAAGTTGCCCCACCGGTTATCACCCGACATCAGCTTGCTATTACGAGGAGATAACCTGGGCGACTTCAATGCGCACCACGATATGTGGCACTCAAACTTGCCAGCAGACAATAGGGGGCACGTACTTGCAGAACAAATAGATGATACGGCTTTCTGTACATTGAACGGAGACGCCCCAACGAGAGTATCGGGTAACTGCTGTAGTTCGCCAGATATTTCCATCGTAAGTACAGGACTATTGAACAACACCAATTGGCGACCCATACTCACGTTGGCGTCTGACCATCTCCCAATAGTCATTACCATCGAACGACCGACGGACTTTATTACACCTGAGCATGGTACATATATTAACTTTACCAAGGCGGACTGGGACAGTTTTCAGACATATACGGACGAATCCTTGGCTACTCTATCCATTCCTACGGACGTACGCAAAGGCGAACGAGACTTCCGCAACATCATTGACTTGGCCTCTAAACGCTTCATTCCTGCGGGTCGAATATCTCAAATAAGACCAAATTTCCCCGCGGAGGCAGCGGCCATGACTAGAGAAAGAGATGAAGTGCGTAGTCTCAATCCCGCAGACCCCCGTATAAGGGATCTCAACGCGGAAATTCGTAGGTTGGTCGATAAACATAAACTGGACAAATGGAAACAACACCTAGAGCAAAGCAACCTCTCTGATGGTGTTGGCAAATTATGGACTACGGTCAAAGCTCTATCTAATCCAACGCAACACAAGGATAAAGTAGATATTACTTTCGGTGACAGGGTGAAGAAGGACCCTAGGGGATGTGCGAACTCCTTCTGTAGACAATTTGTACTACATTCCCCGCCCGATAGAGCTAAACGTAGAACCATGCGACAGGCGCGTAAATACAAAAACCAAAACACGCCAATTGTCATCACTGCCTCAGAGGTCAAGGGAGCCATCAGACAGGCTAAGCCCTCAAAATCCATCGGCCCCGACGGCATTGCCATGAAGATGCTGTCACATCTATGCCAGGAGGCACACAAATACTTAGCGGCTCTTTCACTGAACACTTTCGTCATTCCTGAAATATTGAAAAAGGCGAGAGTGGTCCCATTACTAAAACCTAGAAAGCCGACAAACATAGGCGATTCATATCGCCCTATATCACTTTTGTCGCCGGTAGTGAAGACGCTAGAGTCCATTTTGCTTCCGTATTATACTGCAAATCTGCACCTGGCTAGTCATCAACATGGCTTCCGTAAGCTGCACAGCACCACCACCGCACTCAATGCCATTACAACGCAAATAAATAGCGGCCTAAATCAAAACCAACCAAATCACAGGACTGTGTTAGTGGCACTTGACCTGTCGAAAGCTTTTGACACAGACAACCATGCCACTCTCATACAAGATCTGTTTGAAACACAGATACCTGATGGGTTAAAGAGATGGACCGCTAATTACTTGAATGGACGGCAGGCGTCGGTTAACTTTAGAAACGCAACATGAAAACCTAGACGTATTAGACAGGGGGTGCCACAGGGTGGTGTCCTATCCCCGACACTGTTTAACTTCTATCTATCGAAGATGCCCCCACCACCAGAGGGCGTCTCCGTCGTTTCATATGCCGACGACTGTACAATAATGGCGACGGGGAAGGGCCCCTATACTGATGAACTCTGTACGAAAATCAACGGTTACCTCTGCGACCTTTCCAGTTTTTTCACTGAGCGAGATCTGACGATATCTCCGACTAAATTAACGGCGACGCTTTTCACGACATGGACGCACCAGGTGAGAAATGAATTAGACATTTTCGTTGATGGCACTAAGCTACCAACTGTCAGCCACCCAAAGTTATTAGGGATGACACTGGATAATACTTTCTCATCTGCTGGTCATGTGTCTGCAATGGTCTCAAAGGTACGTGGTCGCAACAAGATCCTCAAGTCACTTGCCGGCAGTACTTGGGGAAAAGACAAAGAAACGTTGCTGACTACATATAAGGCCATTGGCAGACCAGTCTTTGACTATGCTGCACCCATATGGTCGCCTAATGTACATAACACCAACTGGACGAAGTTACAAGTCTGCCAAAATACTGCCATCAGAACTGCTACGGGATGTCTCCTCATGTCTTCCGAGTCTCACCTCCATCAGGAGGCAAAACTGCTCAATGTAAAAGAGCATGCGGAAATGCTGAGCAGGCAGTTCCTTCTGAACTGCCACAAGCCAGCACATCCAAACCGTCATCTTTTGGACATAGATCCGCCCCCGAGAGACATAAGAAAACATCTCCGTAAGCATTATGATGAGATCCGTCATCACCTTGCCGTTTGATCTGCAGAATCATAAGCGGGCTCTAACCGACATCCACACCGAGTCGGTAGACACTTTTGTCGGATCTCTACCTGTGAATCCCGTTATGAACAGTCCTCCACCGGATATTGCTGAAGAAGAACGCACTTTACCAAGGGAGACAAGAGCAACCTTGGCACAGCTTAGGTCTGGATATAGTGTAAGGTTAAACTCCTACTTATCCAGACTTAATGATACAATCTCAAACACATGCCCTGCATGTGGTAGGAACCCCCATGATACTCTACATCTCTTCAATTGTTCATCTCAACCTACTCTTCTAACCCCTCTGTCCCTCTGGACAAACCCTGTTGAAACTGCACGTTTCCTTGGACTCCCTTTAGAAGAGCTTGATGAAGATCTTCGGAATGATCATACACTCTAGACAGGGCAATGCATTGTTAACAACAACAACAACAATCGTCAGCTGCACGAAAGTGACATAGCATAAAAGCTACATGCTGCTCAGCGTATGACAATGCTGGTCGCTAGGCGAACGTACGCTTAGATGAAAAATTCTCAAAATTTTTTTAATTTGTGGAAAGATGGACGGCCATAACTTAGGTAAATATATTAATTAATATTTGAATTTTGACATTTCTTTGCGTGTTTTCTTTCTGAAGCCAAGTTTGATGTCGATACGTGTCTGCACACAGGGAAATTGGTGCTCAGTCAATTGACATGTACGCGTCTATGACGATGCGCCTCGTCTGCGGACCGCCTTAAGATTTCACTTAAAGCGGGCTACCGACCTTCCAAGAAATGCCTCAAGAAAAAAACGAGCATATATTTCTTATGCGTTTACGGCATTTTCCATTTTATTGCAGATTACTATTATAAAAATGAATAAAACATGTGCAGCGAAGTATATACTCATATTTGCGTGAATCGGCCCGTTTACCTCAAGAAATATATACGAGCATATTTATTTCTTGAGGTAAACCGACGTTGCCAACCATCGAAAATTGTAGTATTTTTTCTTATGAGCTGAGTATTTGCTCAAGAAAATTTGATGTATGAAAACAGTTCTTGACCATTTCTTGAGCGTTTTTTTATATGGAGTTTGACATTTCTTGGCAGGTGGGTAGCCCGCTTAAGTCAGGCTTTGGGGTGAAAAAAATTATGGCAAGCCTACTCCTACACCAAAAAGCAACTCTAAACATCAGGTGTTAAACTCATTTTGGAATTTTGACGTCTATGCAGAAGAGTTTACACTTGTACTGCTGCACAATGGCGCTAACGCATATGCGTGTAAAGCGGGAAACAGAATCACTCCGCCAATACGTCAGTTGCGTGACGTACGTCATTTTTGGAGCAAATTCTACTTTGACGTTTCCGTCGTATCGTCGTATTACGCATATAAACACCCGCAGTCTACTTTGCTGTCAGTTGTTTCAACGTACTGACCTACTGATTCTGCTGAACGCTTAAATAAAAACACGGCCATTTTTGGAGTCATCCCGTTATTTTTTTAATAACGAATCTGACTAACATAACCATCCCTACAAGAAACGCTGATATTTTTCGCTAACACACTCACGCCAAAAATTGACAGTGCTGATAATCTATTTACAAAATACTAAATCTTTTCACAACTGACTGTCATATGAGCATAAAATGATTACCGCAAATGTTGTATTTTCCGAATTCTAGGTAATTTAAAACTGACGCGTATTTTCAGCAAATCGTTTGAAGAAAAATTAAGTTGTAGTTGTCGTGAAAATACGGTTTTGGTGGAAATCAAATGAATAATAAATGAATAAATAATTGTTGTGGCGGTGACCAAAGTGGGAGTGTAATGGGGTGTGGTTGCTGAGTGACCGCGCTCAATCCCGACTCTTGCGTCCTCGTTCGTGCACTCTGGGCAACGTTGAGCTACCTAGGCTCGCGGCAGAAAGAGAGGGAGCCCCGGGGGGGCCACTCTGACATACTTGGTTTAAGGGCTCACCGGGGTCTTTTTCGCAGCGTCTGTACACCAAGAGGTGCGGCTGTAAGCGGGCGTCTGTCTTGAAGCAAGCGGCTCGCTATATAAATGTGCAAAACTTTTCCCTCCCAATCCAGGGTGTTATGCGATACCGTGCCCATTGGACGTTTGCAGCCGGGAGGCAAATCGTGGCTGTAGTCGAACGGAGCCTCACTGATACCGGGCCGCCTCAGGGAGTAACTATGGTCTTACCGCGGTATGGGGCTCTGCCGCGGCGGACGACACACTTCCCCTTACACTACCCTTGACCCTAAGCTGGCCTTGTCCGGCGAGGGGTCGTACGAACAAGATGAAGAACACACAAAATACAAAGCAATTAACGACTTCGTTTACTCCGCAGCAGAGAAGAACTATGCTGGAGCAAGCGAAAACACAACGCCGGAGGACAAACTCCGCCTCAAAGTTAACTGGGAGGCCGACAGCGATGGAAACTACGGGTCAGTCATCCCCCAAACTGCTATCAAGTAAGAGTGACTTGATGGGAGCAAGCAACAGTGCGGCTGCCTACGCAGTCAAGCAGAAAACGGCGGAAGCTAAACTTCCATCAGGCGCTGGTACGAAACCCAATCTCTTCACACCCCGTAGTGGGAAAACTCAGCTTTGCTGAAGTAACCAAGGACAGAATCCTTATAGGTTTCATTGACCGAGGTAACGACCGTTGGTCCATCCCCAAAGACCAGTGGCTGTATGTCCGGAATGAAATGGGCAGGGCCCTCCTCCACTTAATGCGTGAGTCTCCGGGTAGTCCGCCGCGAGGTACTGACGCGGGCTGGCACCAAGGTCAGATCAAAATATTCGCGTGCGAGGATGCAAGAACTGTCGCACTGTATAAGGCAGCAGTTGCAAGACTGGGTGAAGTCTATCCAGGGGCAAGACTAGATGTCGTCGACTGGAAGGACATTCCTGCTCGGCCAAGGGCAAGGGCATGGATTACTGCCGTCCCTGCAGAACCCGAGAATATTCTTGAGATGCTGCAGGTCTGGAATCCGTCTCTCCCGACGCAGGATTGGGGCGTCAATCTGGTCGATGATGTGGTTGGGCCCAATAGACAGGTGGTTATCACTCTGAATAAGGAGGCGCTCGAGCCCCTTAAACGGTGCAACGGACGAGTGCATTACGGCTTGGGTCAGATCGTGATCCACGTATACCGTGGCGATGCACAGCGCGCTGCTATTCCGGACGCTCCGGAGGACTCGGAGATCGAGGCATCGGAAGGGGAAGCAGAGGAGTCCGACGCGGAAAGTATGTTATCCGCCACGTCAAATTGCGATGGTGCTGCGAACAACTCGGCGATAGAAGAAAGCCTGCTTGACGAAGAAGGCCTCGACGTCACGATCGTGGCTAAACCTGAGCACACTAACGTTGATGCTGCTTCAGACAGCAGGGTTCCCGCCACGCCAAATCGTGCAGGTGCTCTGAACAACTCCTCGTTGAGAGACAGCCCCCGGAACAGGCCAGACCTCGACGACACGCTGGCGGCAGGGAAGTCTGAGCTCTCTCATGTTGGTGGTGCTTCAGATAAATCTGCACAAATCTAAAGCAGCCTCGGCTGTTTTAAGCAGTCGTCTTTCTAAAGGCGACGTAGACGTGGTCCTTATCCAAGAGCCCTGGGTCAATAGCTCTAGGATCTGTGGATTGGGGACTAAGGGGTACAAGCTCATCCAAGCCAATGATGAGGGCAAGGTCAGAACCTGTATTTTGGTAAAGTCTGAGCTAAACACCTTTCTATTACCCAACTACTCAAATGGTGACGTTACAGCTGCCAGCTTAACAGTCGGCAGCACCAGCCTAACGATGGCGTCGGTCTATATTCCCTATGACGCCGAAGAACCTCCTCCACAAAAGGAGGTGAAAGATCTGGTGGATAATTTCTGTACGGGCCATCTTATTATTGGAGCTGACGCTAATGCTCATCACGTCCAGTGGGGAAGCTCCGATATTAACGCTAGGGGCGAGTCTCTGTTTGACTACCTACTAACAACTAACCTGGTGGTTTGTAACGTGGGTAACGAGCCTACTTTTATAACTAAAGCTCGTAGGGAGGTTATAGACCTCACTGTTTGTAGCGAAGGCGCTTATGAGTGGGTCAGAAAATGGCGTGTTCTTGATGAGCATTCATTTTCTGACCATCGGTACATAGAAATTGTGTTAGACTTTATTGTTGAGCAGCCAGTTATGAAACGAAATCCACGCAACACTAACTGGCAGCTACATAACCAAATATTAGCTAGGGACCTACCAGTATTACCTCCACAAGCCCCCTCATCAGTGGGAGAACTGGATGATCTGGTAACGACCTTTAGAACGGCGCTCTCAAATGCCCTAGAGCAGGCTTGTCCAATACCAAAACCACGCGGCAAACATAGACCCCACTGGTGGTCTTACGACCTGGATTCGTTCCGTATATCATGCAGGAAGCAATTTAACAAGGCCAAGAGCATCGGTACGGAGCCTGAATGGCTCGAATATAAAGCTAAACTGAGGGCCTATAAAAAGGCTCTAAGGCAAGCGAAGAGAACTTCGTGGAGAAATTTCTGCACCGGGGTCGAAAAAGTCGATGATACAGCGAGACTTAGACGAGTGCTATCAAAAACTCAAACAGCCATTAGCTATTTACGGAAGCCTGACGGATCTTGGACCAGCACGGAAGGGGAAACCCTGGAGCTGCTCCTGAACACACACTTTCCGGGGAACTTGTATGATGCACCTGTAGCATCTGCAACAAACCTGGCGGTAAACATACCCATTACGGAGGAAAGGGTAAGGTGGGCAATCAAAAGCTTTGAGCCGTTCAAGGCAGCTGGGCCAGACGGGATTTTCCCCGCACAACTTATAAACACGCTGGAAATATCAGCTAAATGGCTGGTAGTTCTCTATTCAGCCTGCCTGGCTCTTAATTACATTCCGTGCTCCTGGAGAAGCGCCACGGTAGTCTTTATTCCAAAGGCTGGGAAGGCCTCACACTATGAGCCTAAAGACTACAGACCGATCAGTCTCTCGTCTTTTGCACTTAAAACCTTCGAGAGGATAATTAGCGATTATCTCTCCTCTACTATTGATAGCAACCTTATTTCTAGCTATCAACATGCATACACCAAAGGTAAATCAACGGAAACTGCGCTCCACAGCCTAGTCTCTATTGTTGAAAAATCATTGCACGAAAAGGAGTACTGTCTCGTGGCCTTTCTGGACATCGAAGGGGCTTTCAACAATATAAGGCCGGAGGCTATTAACACTGCTTTAACAAACCTGGGCATAAATAGGTCTCTTATTGGACTAATTGATCAACTACTAAAGGGAAGGAAAATAGTTTCTTCACTGGGAACAGTTGATCTTTCACGCTATGTCACAAGAGGAACGCCTCAGGGTGGTGTTCTCTCCCCGCTCCTATGGAACCTCACCGTAAACTCGCTGCTACGAGACACAAGGTGGGGGGGCGGGAAGATAGTGGCATATGCAGACGATTTAGCTATTGCATATAGGGGCAAATTCCCACAAACCCTGTGTGACTTGATGCAAGTAGCACTGCGAGAAGTTTCTTCATGGTCCTCTCGCTGCGGACTTAGCATCAACCCGGGAAAGGTGGAGCTTGTCCTTTATACCAGGCGGTACAAGATACCACCGCTGAACCTACCAGAACTAGATGGCGTGCGCCTGAACTTAGCTGACAAAGCCAAATTCCTAGGCACAGTTCTAGATAGAAAGCTTAACTGGAAGGAGAATGTCATCCAGCGCCAGAGGAAAGCGTGCATTGCACTTTACACGTGTAAAAGAGCCATTGGCAAAAAATGGGGGCTCAGCCCCAAAATTTGCAGATGGATCTACACTGCGATAGTCCAGCCAATTATGCTGTATGGAGTCGTGGTATGGTGGCCTGCGCTAGGAAAGGCAACAAACCTAAATCTGTTAGGAAAAGTCCACAGATCGAGCATGATCTGTATAAGCGGGGCGTTAAGAACAACGCCCAATGAAGCTCTCCAGGCCATTCTTGGCTTTTTGCCACTCGATCTGGAAGGGTACCGGGCAGCAGCAGCATCGGCTCTGCGTCTAAGGGAAACGTCCGTCTGGGGCGCAAGCACTATTGGACACTCCTGTATTCTAAGATCTTACAGCTTTCTCCCTCTGAGCACAGATCGGTGTGCGACCACAACAGTCGGAGATTGTTGTTTTAGAATAAACATTCCCAGCAGGGAAGACTGGGAGAACATAGATCGGTGTCCCGCTACTAATGGCGGCACTTTTATATACACCGACGGCTCGAAGTTAGACGGCAGAGTCGGAGGAGGGGTTTACTCAAGGGATTTGGACCTAGAACTCTCCTTTAGACTACCTGATCACTGCAGCGTCTTCCAGGCTGAAGTTTCTGCAATCATGGACGCCGTGACTTGGATAGGTGAACGCACCATCGGACAGGATATCTGTATTTTCAGCGACAGCCAAGCGGCCATCAAATCCCTTGGCTCTTACTCGTTCAACTCTGTCGTCGATCTCTTCAAGAGATGGCCCAACAGAACCGCGTGAACCTCACATGGGTCCCGGGACACGGGGACATTGAGGGAAACTGTAGGGCAGACGAACTTGCCAGGCAGGGCACGACCAAGCAGATTCTTCAATATAAAGAGCGCATAGGTATGCCGTTTGCCACGTGCAAGCTAATGCTGAAGGAGCATACACTCCGCGAAGCCAACGAAAGATGGCTACAAGCCCCAGGGTGCCGGATATCCAAGCAAACCTGGCCAAAATGCGATCTTAAAAGATCTAGGCACATATACGCCCTAAAAAGGAAGGAAATCTCCATATTAATAGGTGTTTTAACCGGCACTGCCTTATTGGTAGGCACGCAGCAAGGCTAGGCGTTCCCTACCGACGATGCTGCAGGAGTTGCAAAGAGGATGAGGAAGAGGAAACGGTGGAGCACCTCATCTGCAACTGCCCGGCCTTAAGCGGAGCGAGAAGGCGCTGTCTGGGAGTTCCCTTCCTGGTTAGCTTAAGCCAGGTCGCGGAGCTAGACATAAAGGACTTGATGGCCTTCATCAAGTTATCAAAATGGTTCGAGGAGGGGTAGCGGTGTCGGTTAGGAGTGTCAGTCCCGGGTTTCGGCTATATGGAGAGTCCCGACAGCACTGGGATTTTGCATATGGCCGGGCCCCGGGACTGACTTT